>JARKHS020008399.1:0-27278 GCA_030143305.2 Amblyomma americanum
GTAAATTTATCATTAACTGGGATAGGAAACAGTGTTATTGAGATGCTTTGGGGAATCCCGCAACGTGGAGCAGATTTCTTTTGAGGGGATAATTACTCACTGACATCCACCTAAGGGTAGCCACATTTCTACAAAGGAAGGGCAATACATCTTTCTCTGAAACTTCGCAGTTAAAGCAAAATTTGTCCTTCTCCAGGGTTCGAACTCGGGACCGTCACTTCGTTGGAGCAGTCGCTCTACCAATTGAGCTAACCGGGGGGTAAGCTATCGAGAGGGCAAGAGGAAATTTATCAATAACTCGAAGTGGGAACAGTGTTAATAAGATGCTTTGGGGAATCCCCCAACGTGGGTGAGATTTCTATTGAGGGAATAATTACTCACTGACATCCACCCAAGCATTGCGAAATAGCTATAACGGAAAGCTATACAGTTTTCATTGAAACTTCGCAGTTAAAGCAAAATTTGTCCTTCTCCAGGTTTCGAACACGGGACACACACTTTGTTGGAGCAGTCGCTCTACCAACTGAGCTAACCGGAAGGGGGGGGGGGTAAGCTTACGATAGGGCAAGAGGAAATTAATGAATAACTTGAAGTGGGAACAGTGTTAATCAGATTATTTGGGGAATCTCCAAACGTGGAGGATATTTTTATGGAGGGAATAATTACTCACTGACATCCACCCGAGCGTAGCCACATGGATACAAAGGAAAGCTGTACAGCATCCTCTGAAACTTCGCAGTTAAAGCAAAGTTTGTCCTTCTCCAGGTTTCGAACACGGGACCAACACTTCGTTAAAGCAGTCGCTCTACCAACTGAGCTAACCGGGGGGATAAGCTTACGATAGGGCAAGAGGAACTTTATGAATAACTCGAAGTGAGAACAGTGTTAATCAGATCATTTGAGGAATCCCCCAACGTGGAACAGATTTCTATGGAGGGAATTACTCACTGACATCCACCCAAGCGTAGCCACATGGCTAGAAAGGAAAGCTATACAGCTTTCTCTGAAACTGCGCAGTTAAAGCAAAATTTGTCCTCCAGGGTTCGTTCACGGGACCAACATTTCGTTGAAGCAGTCGCTCTACCAACTGAGCTAACCGGGAGGGTAAGCTTCCGATAGGGCAAGAGGATACTTATCGATAACTGGAAGTGGGAACAGTGTTAATCAGATGCTTTGGAGAATCCCCCAACGTGGAGCAGATTTCTATTGAGGGAATAATTACTCACTGACATACACCCAAGCGTAGCCACATTTCTACAAAGGAAAGCTATACAGCTTTCTCTGAAACTTCGCAGTTAAAGCAAAGTTTGTCCTTCTCCAGGTTTCGAACACGGGACCAACGCTTCGTTAAAGCAGTCGCTCTACCAACTGAGCTAACCTGGGGGATAAGGTTACGATAGGGCAAGAGGAAATTTATGAATAACTCGAAGTGAGAACAGTGTTAATCAGATCATTTGGGGAATCCCCCAACATGGAACAGATTTCTATGGAGGGACTAATTACTCACTGACATCCACCCAAGCGTAGCCACATGGCTACGAAGGAAAGCTATACAGCTTTCTCTGAAACTGCGCAGTTAAAGCAAAATTTGTCCTTCTCCAGGGTTCGATCACGGGACCACAACTTCTTTGAAGCAGTCGCTCTACCAACTGAGCCAACCGGGAGGGTAAGCTTACGATAGAGCAAGAGGAAATTTATCACAACTGGAAGCGGGAACAGTTTTAGTGAGGTGCTTTGGGGAATGCCCCAACGTGGAGCAGATTGCTATTAATGGAATAATTACTCACTGAGATCCGCCTAAGCGTAGCGACACGGATACTAAGGAAATTTATACAGCTTTCTCTGAAACTTCGCAGTGAAAGCAAAATTTGTCCTTCCCCCGGGTTTGAACACGGGCCCACCACTTCGTTGGAGCAGTCGCTATACCAACTGAGCTTTCCGGGAGGGTAAGCTTACGATAGGGCAAGAGGAAATTTATCAATAACTCGAAGTGGGAACAGTGTCAATCAGGCGCTTTGGGGAATCCCTAAACGTGGAGCAGATTTCTATTGAGGGAATAATTACTCACTGACATCCACCCAATCGTAGCGACATGGCTACTAAGGAAAGCTATACAGCTTTCTCTGAAACTGCGCAGTTAAAGCAAAATTTGTCCTTCTCCAGGGTTCGTTCACGGGACGAAAATTTCGCTGAAGCAGTCGCTCTAAAAACTGAGCTAACCGGGAGGGTAAGCTTACGATAGGGCAAGAGGAAATTTATCATTAACTGGAATAAGGAACAGTGTTATTGAGATGCTTTGGGGAATCCTGCAACGTGGAGCAGATTTCTATAGAGAGAATAACTACTCACTGAAATCCACCTAGGCGTAGCCACATGGCTACAAAGAAGCTATGCAGCTTTCTCTGAAACTTCGCAGTTAAAGCAAAATTTTTCCTTCTCCATGGTTCTAACACGGGACCACCGCTTCGTTGGAGCAGTCGCACTACCAACTGAGCAAACCGGGAGGGTAAGCTTACGATAGGGCAAGAGGAAATTTATCGATAACTGGAAATGGGAACAGTGTTAATCAGAGGCATTGGGGAATCCCTATACGTGGAGGAGATTTCTATTGAGGGAATAATTACTCACTGACATCCACCCAAGCGTAGCCACAATTCTACAAAGGAAAGGCTATACAGCTTTCTATGAAACTTCGCAGTTAAATCAACATTTGTCCTTCTTTAGGGTTCAAACACGGCACCGCCACTTGGTTGGAGCAGTCGCTCTACCAACTGAGCTAACCGGGAGGGTAAGCTTACGATAGGGCAAGAGGAAATATATCGATAACTGGATTTGGGTACAGTGTTAATCTGAGGCATTGGGGATTCCCTAAACGTGGAGCAGATTTCTATTGAGGGAATAATTGCTCACTGACATCTACCCAAGCGTAGCCACATTTCTACAAAGGAAAGGCTATACAACTTTCTCTAAATCTTCGCAGTTAAAGCAACATTTGTCCTTCTCCAGGGTTCGGACACGGGACCAACACTTCGTTGGAGCAGTCGCTCTACAAGCTGAGCTAACCGGGAGGGTAAGCGTACGATACGGCAAGAGGAAATTTATCATTAACTTTAAGAGCGAACAGTCTTAATCAGATGCTTTGAGGAATCCCCCAACGTGGAGCAGATTTCTTTTGAGGGAATAATTACTCACTGACATCTGGCCAAGTATAGCTACATGGCTACAAAGGAAAGCTGTACAGCTTTCTCTGAAACTTCGCAGTTAAATCAAAATTTGTCCTTCTTTAGGGTTCAAACACGGCACCGCCACTTCGTTGGAGCAGTCGCTCTACCAACTGAGCTAACCGGGAGGGTTAGCTTACGATAGGGCAAGAGGAAATTTATAAATAACTAGAAGTGGGAACAGTGTTAATGAGAGCCTTAGGAGAATCCCCCAAGGTGGTGCAGATTTCTATTGAGGTAGTAAATACTCACTGGCATCCTACCAAGCGCAGCCACTTGGCTACAAAGGAAAGCGATACAGCTTTCTCTTAAAGTGCGGAGTTAAAGCAAAATTTGTCCTTCTCCAGTGTTTGAGCACGGGACCACCACTTCATTGAAGCAGTCGCTCTACCATCTCAGCTAACCGGGATGTAAGCTTACGATAGGGCAAGAGGAAATTTATCAATAACTGGAAGTGGGAACAGTGTTAATGAGATGCTTAGGGGAATCCCCCAACATGGAGCCGATTTCTATTAAGGGAGTAATTACTCACTGACATCCGCGCAAGTGCAGCCACTTGGCTACAAAGAAAAGCTATACAGCTTTCTCTGAAACTTCGCAGTGAAAGCAAAATTTGTCCTCCCGGGTTAGAACAAGTGCCAACCACTTCGTTGGAGCAGTCGCTTTACCATAGGAGCTTACTGGGAGGGTAAGCTTACGATACGGCAAGAGGAAATTTATCAATAACTCGAAGTGGGAACAGTGGTAATCAGATGCTTTGGGGAATCCCCAACGTGGAGCAGAGTTCTATTGTGAAAAACATTACTCACTGACATCCACCCAGGCGTAGCCACCTGGCTATAAAGAAAGCTATACCGCTTTCTCTGAAACTGCGCAGTTAAAGCGAAATTTGGCCTTCTCCAGGTTTGAACACGGGACCCACACTTCGGTGGAGCAGTCGCTCTACCAACTGAGCTAACCGTGGGCGGGATAAGCTTACGATATGGCAAGAGGAAATTTATGAATAACTCGAAGTGGGAACAATGTTAATTACAGTCTTAGGGGAATCCCCCAAGGTGGTGCAGATTTCCATTGAGGGAGTAATTACTGACTGGCATCCACCCAAGCGCAGCCACTTGGCTACAAAGGAAAGCTATACCTCTTGCTCTGAAACTTCGCAGTTAAAGCAAAATTTGCCCTTCTCCAGGTTTGAACACGGGACCACCACTTCGTTGAAGCAGTCGCTCTACCATCTGAGCTAACCGGGAGGGTAAGCTTACGATATGGCAAGAGGAAATTTATGAATAACTCGAAGTGGGAACAATGTTAATGAGTGTCTTAGGGGAATCCCTCAAGGTGGTGCAGATTTCTATTCAGGGAATAATTACTCACTGATATCCGCCCAAGTGCAGCCACTTGGCTGCAAAGGAAAGCTATACCGCTTTCTCTGAAACTTCGCAGTTAAAGCACATTTTGTCCTTCTCAAGGGTTCGAACACGGGACACACACTTTGTTGGAGCAGTCGCTCTACCAACTGAGCTAACCGGGAGGGTGAGCTTTCGATACGGCAAGAGGAAATTTATGAATAACTCGAAGTGGGAACAGTGTTAATGAGAGTCTTAGGGGAATCCCCCAAGGTGGTGCAGATTTCTATTGAGGGAGTAATTACTCACTGGCATCCACCCAAGCGCAGCCACTTGGCTACAAAGGAAAGCTATACAGCTTTCTCTGAAGGTTCGCAGTTAAAGCAAAATTTGTCGTTCTCCAGGGCTTGAACACGGGACCACCACTTCGTTGAAGCAGTCGCTCTACCATCTGAGCTAACCGGGAGGGTAAGCTTACGATAGGGCAAGAGGAAATTTATCAATAACTGGAAGTGGGAACAGTGTTAATAAGATGCTTAGGAGAATCCCCCATCATGGAGCATATTTATATTGAGGGAGTAATTACTCACTAATATCCGCCCAAGTGCAGCCGCTTGGCTGCAAAGGGAAGCTATACAGGTTTCTCTGAAAATTCGCAGTTAAAGCAAATTTTGTCCTTCTCAAGGGTTCGAACACGGGACACACACTTTGTTGGAGCAGTCGCTCTACGAACTGAGCGAACCGGTAGGGTGAGCTTTCGATACGGCAAGAGGAAATTTATCAATAACAGGAAGAGCGAACATTGTTAACCAGATGCTTTGGGGAATCCCCCAAAGTGGAGAAGATTTCTATTGAGGAAATAATTACTCACTGACATCCACCCAAGCGTAGCCACAAGGCAACAAAGGAAAGTCATACAGCTTTCTCTGAAACTTCGCAGTGAAAGCAAGATTTATCCTTCTGCAGGGTTCGGACACGGGACAAACACTTCGTTGGAGCAGTCCCTCTACCAACTGAGCAAACCGGGAGGGTAAGCGTACGATAGGGCAAGAGGAAATTTATCAATAACTGAAAGAGCGAACAGTCTTAATCAGATGCTTTGAGGAATCCTCCAACGCGGAGAAGATTTCTTTTGAGGGAATAATTACTCACTGACATCCACCCAAGTATAGCCACAAGGCTTCAAAGGAAAGCTATACTGCTTTCTATGGAACTTCGCAGTTAAAGCAAAATTTGTCTTTCTCCAGGGTTCAAACACGGCACCGCCACTTGGTTGGAGCAGTCGCTCTACCAACTGAGCTAACCGGGAGGGTGAGCTTACGATAGGGCAAGAGGAAATATATCGATAACTGGAATTGGGAACAGTGTTAATAGGAGGCATTGGAAAATCCCTAAACGTGGAGCAGATTTCTTTTGAGGGAATAATTACTCACTGACATCCACCCAAGCGTAGCCACATGGATGCAAAGGAAAGCTATACAGCTTTGTCTGGGACTTTGCAGTGAAAGCAAGATTTGTCGTTCTCCAGGGTTCGAACACGGGACCAACACTTCGTTGGAGCAGTCGCTCTACCAACTGAGCTAAACGGGAGGGTAAGGTTACAATAGGGCAAGAGGAAATTTATCAATAACTTGAAGTGGGAACAGTGTTAATCAGATGCTTTTAGGAATCCCCCAACGGGAAGCAGATTTGTATTGAGGGAATTATTACTCACTGACATCCACCCAAGCATAGCCACATTTCTATAAAGGAAAGGCTATACAACTTTCTATGAAACTTCGCAGTTAAATCAAAATTTGTCCTTCTTTAGGGTTCAAACACAGCATCGCCACTTCGTTGGAGCAGTCGCTCCAGCAACTGAGCTAACCGGGACGGTTAGCTTACGATAAGGCAAGAGGAAATTTATCAATAACTAGAAGTGGGAACAGTGTTAATCAGATGCTTTCGGGAATTCTCCAACGTGGAGCAGATTTCTATTGAGGGAATAATTACTCACTGACATCCCCCCAATCGTAGCCACAAGGCAACAAAGGAAAGGTATACAGCTTTCTCTGAAACTTCGCAGTTGAAGGAAAATTTGTCCTTTTCCAGGGTTCGAACAGGGGACCAACACTTCGTTGCAGCAGTCACTGTACCAACCGAGCTAACCGGGAGGGTAAGCTTACGTTAGTGCAAAGCAAATTTATCAATAACTTGAAGTGGGAACAGTGTTAATGAGATACTTAAGGGAATCCCCCAAGGTGGTGCAGATTTCTATTGAGGGAGTAATTACTCACTGGCATCCACCCAGGCGCAGCCACTTGGCTGCAAAGGAAAGCTATACAGCTTTCTCTGAAACTTTGCAGTTTAAGCAAAATTTGTCCTTTCCCAGGGTTCGAACACCGGACTACAACTTCGTTGGAGCAGGCGCTCTACCAACTGAGTTAACCGGGGGGTAAGCTTACGATAGGGCAAGAGGAAATTTATCAATAACTCGAAGTGGGGACAGTGTTAATTAGATGCTTTGGGGAATCCCCCAACGTGGAGCAGATTTCTATTGAGGGAATAATTACTCACTGACATCCACCAAACCATAGCGACATGGCTACAAAGAAAAGCTATACAGCTTTCTCTGAAACTTTGCAGTTAAAGCAAAATTTGTCCTTTCCCAGGGTTCGAACACCGGACTACAACTTCGTTGGAGCAGGCGCTCTACCAACTGAGTTAACCGGGGGGTAAGCTTACGATAGGGCAAGAGGAAATTTATCAATAACTCGAAGTGGGAACAGTGTTAATCAGATGCTTTGGGGAATCCACCAACGTGTATCAGATTTCTATTGAGGAAATAATTACTCACTGACATCCACCCAATCGTAGCCACATGGCTACAAAGGAAAGCTATAAGACTTTCTCTGAAACTTCGCAGTTAAAGAAAAATTTGTCCTTCTCCAGGGTTTGAACACGGGACCACCACTTCGTTGGAGCAGTCGCTCTACCAACTGAGCTAAGCGGTGGGAAAGCTTACGATAGGGCAAGAGGAAATTGATCAATAACCCGAAGTGGGAACAGTGTTAATCAGGAGCTTTCGAGAATCCTCCAATGTGGAGCAGATTTCTATTCAGGGAACAATTACTCACAGACATCCGCCCAAGTGTAGCCACTTGGCTGCAAGGGAAAGCTATACAGGTTTCTCTGAATCCTCGCAGTGAAAGCAAAATTTGTCCTTCTCACTGGTTCGAACACGTGCCCACCACTTCGTTGGAGCAGTCGCTTTACCAACGGAGCTAACCGGGAGGGTAAGCTTACGATAGGGCAAAAGGAAATTTGTCAATAACTCGAAGTGGGAACAGTGGTATTGAGATGGTTTGGGGAATCCCCCAACTTGGAGCAGATTACTATTGAGGGAATAATTACTCACTGTCATCCACTCAATCGTAGTCACATGGCTACAAAGGAAAGGTATACAGCTTTCTCTGAAACTTCGCAGATGAAGCAAAATTTGTCCTTATCCAGGGTTCCAACACGGGACTAACACTTCATTGCAGCAGTCGCTGTACCAACCGAGCTAACGGGGAGGGTAAGCTTACGATAGTGCAAAGCAAATTTATCAATAACTTGAAGTGGGAACAGTGTTAATGAGATTCTTAGGGGAATCCCCCAAGGTGGTTCAGATTTCTATTGAGAGAGTAATTACTCACTGGCATCCACCCAAGCGCCGCCACTTGGCTACAAAGGAAAGCTATACAGCTTTCTCTGAACCTTTGCAGTTAAAGCAAAATTTTTCCTTTCCCAGGGTTCGAACACCGCACCACCACTTCGTTGGAGCAGGCGCTCTGCCAACTGAGCTAACCGGGGGGTAAGCTTACCATAATGCAAGAGGAAATTTATCAATAACTGGAAGTACGAACAGTGTTATTGAAATGCTTTGGGGAATCCCTTAACGTGGAGCAGATTTCTATTGAGGGAATAATTACTCACTGACATCTACCCAGGCGTAGCCACATTTCTACAAAGGAAAGGCTATACAGCTTTCTATGAAACTTCGCAGTTAAATCAAAATTTGTCCTTCTTTAGCGTTCAAACACGGCACCGCAACTTCGTTGGAGCAGTCGCTCTACCAACTGAGCAAACCGGGAGGGTTAGCTTACGATAGGGCAAGAGGAAATTTATAAATAACTAGAAGTGGGAACGGTGTTAATCAGATGCTTTGGGGAATCCCCCAACGTGAACCAGATTTCTATTGAGGGAATAATTGCACACTGACATCCACCGAATCGTAGCCACAAGGCTACAAAGGAAAGGTATAAAGCTTTCTCTGAAACCTCGCAGTTGAAGCAAATTTTGTCCTTATCCAGGGTTCGAACACGAGACCAACACTTCGTTGCAGCAGTCGCTGTACCAAGCGAGCTAACCGGGAGGGTAAGCTTACGATAGTCCAAAGCAAATTTATCAATAACTTGAAATGGGAACAGTGTTAATGAGAGTCTTAGGGGAATCCCCCAACGTGGAGCAGATTTCTATTGAGGGAATAATTACTCTCTGATATCCACCCAAGCGTACCTACATGGCTACAAAGGAAATCTATACAGCTTTCTCTTAAAGTGCGCAGTTAAAGCAAAATTTGTCCTTCTCCAGGGTTTGAGCACGGGACCACCACTTCGTTGAAGCAGTCGCTCTACCATTTCAGCTAACCGGGATGTAAGCTTACGATAGGGCAAGAGGAAATTTATCGATAACTGGAAATGGGAACAGTGTTAATCAGAGGCATTGGGGAATCCCTATACGTGGAGGAGATTTCTATTGAGGGAATAATTACTCACTGACATCCACCCAAGCGTAGCCACAATTCTACAAAGGAAAGGCTATACAGCTTTCTATGAAACTTCGCAGTTAAATCAACATTTGTCCTTCTTTAGGGTTCAAACACGGCACCGCCACTTGGTTGGAGCAGTCGCTCTACCAACTGAGCTAACCGGGAGGGTAAGCTTACGATAGGGCAAGAGGAAATATATCGATAACTGGATTTGGGTACAGTGTTAATCTGAGGCATTGGGGAATCCCTAAACGTGGAGCAGATTTCTATTGAGGGAATAATTGCTCACTGACATCTACCCAAGCGTAGCCACATTTCTACAAAAGAAAGGCTATACAACTTTCTCTAAATCTTCGCAGTTAAAGCAACATTTGTCCTTCTCCAGGGTTCGGACACGGGACCAACACTTCGTTGGAGCAGTCGCTCTACAAGCTGAGCTAACCGGGAGGGTAAGCGTACGATACGGCAAGAGGAAATTTATCATTAACTTTAAGAGCGAACAGTCTTAATCAGATGCTTTGAGGAATCCCCCAACGTGGAGCAGATTTCTTTTGAGGGAATAATTACTCACTGACATCTGGCCAAGTATAGCTACATGGCTACAAAGGAAAGCTGTACAGCTTTCTCTGAAACTTCGCAGTTAAATCAAAATTTGTCCTTCTTTAGGGTTCAAACACGGCACCGCCACTTCGTTGGAGCAGTCGCTCTACCAACTGAGCTAACCGGGAGGGTTAGCTTACGATAGGGCAAGAGGAAATTTATAAATAACTAGAAGTGGGAACAGTGTTAATGAGAGCCTTAGGAGAATCCCCCAAGGTGGTGCAGATTTCTATTGAGGTAGTAAATACTCACTGGCATCCTACCAAGCGCAGCCACTTGGCTACAAAGGAAAGCGATACAGCTTTCTCTTAAAGTGCGGAGTTAAAGCAAAATTTGTCCTTCTCCAGTGTTTGAGCACGGGACCACCACTTCATTGAAGCAGTCGCTCTACCATCTCAGCTAACCGGGATGTAAGCTTACGATAGGGCAAGAGGAAATTTATCAATAACTGGAAGTGGGAACAGTGTTAATGAGATGCTTAGGGGAATCCCCCAACATGGAGCCGATTTCTATTAAGGGAGTAATTACTCACTGACATCCGCGCAAGTGCAGCCACTTGGCTACAAAGAAAAGCTATACAGCTTTCTCTGAAACTTCGCAGTGAAAGCAAAATTTGTCCTCCCGGGTTAGAACAAGTGGCAACCACTTCGTTGGAGCAGTCGCTTTACCATAGGAGCTTACTGGGAGGGTAAGCTTACGATACGGCAAGAGGAAATTTATCAATAACTCGAAGTGGGAACAGTGGTAATCAGATGCTTTGGGGAATCCCCAACGTGGAGCAGAGTTCTATTGTGAAAAACATTACTCACTGACATCCACCCAGGCGTAGCCACCTGGCTATAAAGAAAAGCTATACCGCTTTCTCTGAAACTGCGCAGTTAAAGCGAAATTTGGCCTTCTCCAGGTTTGAACACGGGACCCACACTTCGGTGGAGCAGTCGCTCTACCAACTGAGCTAACCGGGGGCGGGATAAGCTTACGATATGGCAAGAGGAAATTTATGAATAACTCGAAGTGGGAACAATGTTAATTACAGTCTTAGGGGAATCCCCCAAGGTGGTGCAGATTTCCATTGAGGGAGTAATTACTGACTGGCATCCACCCAAGCGCAGCCACTTGGCTACAAAGGAAAGCTATACCTCTTGCTCTGAAACTTCGCAGTTAAAGCAAAATTTGCCCTTCTCCAGGTTTGAACACGGGACCACCACTTCGTTGAAGCAGTCGCTCTACCATCTGAGCTAACCGGGAGGGTAAGCTTACGATATGGCAAGAGGAAATTTATGAATAACTCGAAGTGGGAACAATGTTAATGAGTGTCTTAGGGGAATCCCTCAAGGTGGTGCAGATTTCTATTCAGGGAATAATTACTCACTGATATCCGCCCAAGTGCAGCCACTTGGCTGCAAAGGAAAGCTATACCGCTTTCTCTGAAACTTCGCAGTTAAAGCACATTTTGTCCTTCTCAAGGGTTCGAACACGGGACACACACTTTGTTGGAGCAGTCGCTCTACCAACTGAGCTAACCGGGAGGGTGAGCTTTCGATACGGCAAGAGGAAATTTATGAATAACTCGAAGTGGGAACAGTGTTAATGAGAGTCTTAGGGGAATCCCCCAAGGTGGTGCAGATTTCTATTGAGGGAGTAATTACTCACTGGCATCCACCCAAGCGCAGCCACTTGGCTACAAAGGAAAGCTATACAGCTTTCTCTGAAGGTTCGCAGTTAAAGCAAAATTTGTCGTTCTCCAGGGCTTGAACACGGGACCACCACTTCGTTGAAGCAGTCGCTCTACCATCTGAGCTAACCGGGAGGGTAAGCTTACGATAGGGCAAGAGGAAATTTATCAATAACTGGAAGTGGGAACAGTGTTAATAAGATGCTTAGGAGAATCCCCCATCATGGAGCATATTTATATTGAGGGAGTAATTACTCACTAATATCCGCCCAAGTGCAGCCGCTTGGCTGCAAAGGGAAGCTATACAGGTTTCTCTGAAAATTCGCAGTTAAAGCAAATTTTGTCCTTCTCAAGGGTTCGAACACGGGACACACACTTTGTTGGAGCAGTCGCTCTACGAACTGAGCGAACCGGTAGGGTGAGCTTTCGATACGGCAAGAGGAAATTTATCAATAACAGGAAGAGCGAACATTGTTAACCAGATGCTTTGGGGAATCCCCCAAAGTGGAGAAGATTTCTATTGAGGAAATAATTACTCACTGACATCCACCCAAGCGTAGCCACAAGGCAACAAAGGAAAGTCATACAGCTTTCTCTGAAACTTCGCAGTGAAAGCAAGATTTATCCTTCTGCAGGGTTCGGACACGGGACAAACACTTCGTTGGAGCAGTCCCTCTACCAACTGAGCAAACCGGGAGGGTAAGCGTACGATAGGGCAAGAGGAAATTTATCAATAACTGAAAGAGCGAACAGTCTTAATCAGATGCTTTGAGGAATCCTCCAACGCGGAGAAGATTTCTTTTGAGGGAATAATTACTCACTGACATCCACCCAAGTATAGCCACAAGGCTTCAAAGGAAAGCTATACTGCTTTCTATGGAACTTCGCAGTTAAAGCAAAATTTGTCTTTCTCCAGGGTTCAAACACGGCACCGCCACTTGGTTGGAGCAGTCGCTCTACCAACTGAGCTAACCGGGAGGGTGAGCTTACGATAGGGCAAGAGGAAATATATCGATAACTGGAATTGGGAACAGTGTTAATAGGAGGCATTGGAAAATCCCTAAACGTGGAGCAGATTTCTTTTGAGGGAATAATTACTCACTGACATCCACCCAAGCGTAGCCACATGGATGCAAAGGAAAGCTATACAGCTTTGTCTGGGACTTTGCAGTGAAAGCAAGATTTGTCGTTCTCCAGGGTTCGAACACGGGACCAACACTTCGTTGGAGCAGTCGCTCTACCAACTGAGCTAAACGGGAGGGTAAGGTTACAATAGGGCAAGAGGAAATTTATCAATAACTTGAAGTGGGAACAGTGTTAATCAGATGCTTTTAGGAATCCCCCAACGGGAAGCAGATTTGTATTGAGGGAATTATTACTCACTGACATCCACCCAAGCATAGCCACATTTCTATAAAGGAAAGGCTATACAACTTTCTATGAAACTTCGCAGTTAAATCAAAATTTGTCCTTCTTTAGGGTTCAAACACAGCATCGCCACTTCGTTGGAGCAGTCGCTCCAGCAACTGAGCTAACCGGGACGGTTAGCTTACGATAAGGCAAGAGGAAATTTATCAATAACTAGAAGTGGGAACAGTGTTAATCAGATGCTTTCGGGAATTCTCCAACGTGGAGCAGATTTCTATCGAGGGAATAATTACTCACTGACATCCCCCCAATCGTAGCCACAAGGCAACAAAGGAAAGGTATACAGCTTTCTCTGAAACTTCGCAGTTGAAGGAAAATTTGTCCTTTTCCAGGGTTCGAACAGGGGACCAACACTTCGTTGCAGCAGTCACTGTACCAACCGAGCTAACCGGGAGGGTAAGCTTACGTTAGTGCAAAGCAAATTTATCAATAACTTGAAGTGGGAACAGTGTTAATGAGATACTTAAGGGAATCCCCCAAGGTGGTGCAGATTTCTATTGAGGGAGTAATTACTCACTGGCATCCACCCAGGCGCAGCCACTTGGCTGCAAAGGAAAGCTATACAGCTTTCTCTGAAACTTTGCAGTTTAAGCAAAATTTGTCCTTTCCCAGGGTTCGAACACCGGACTACAACTTCGTTGGAGCAGGCGCTCTACCAACTGAGTTAACCGGGGGGTAAGCTTACGATAGGGCAAGAGGAAATTTATCAATAACTCGAAGTGGGGACAGTGTTAATTAGATGCTTTGGGGAATCCCCCAACGTGGAGCAGATTTCTATTGAGGGAATAATTACTCACTGACATCCACCAAACCATAGCGACATGGCTACAAAGAAAAGCTATACAGCTTTCTCTGAAACTTTGCAGTTAAAGCAAAATTTGTCCTTTCCCAGGGTTCGAACACCGGACTACAACTTCGTTGGAGCAGGCGCTCTACCAACTGAGTTAACCGGGGGGTAAGCTTACGATAGGGCAAGAGGAAATTTATCAATAACTCGAAGTGGGAACAGTGTTAATCAGATGCTTTGGGGAATCCACCAACGTGTATCAGATTTCTATTGAGGAAATAATTACTCACTGACATCCACCCAATCGTAGCCACATGGCTACAAAGGAAAGCTATAAGACTTTCTCTGAAACTTCGCAGTTAAAGAAAAATTTGTCCTTCTCCAGGGTTTGAACACGGGACCACCACTTCGTTGGAGCAGTCGCTCTACCAACTGAGCTAAGCGGTGGGAAAGCTTACGATAGGGCAAGAGGAAATTGATCAATAACCCGAAGTGGGAACAGTGTTAATCAGGAGCTTTCGAGAATCCTCCAATGTGGAGCAGATTTCTATTCAGGGAACAATTACTCACAGACATCCGCCCAAGTGTAGCCACTTGGCTGCAAGGGAAAGCTATACAGGTTTCTCTGAATCCTCGCAGTGAAAGCAAAATTTGTCCTTCTCACTGGTTCGAACACGTGCCCACCACTTCGTTGGAGCAGTCGCTTTACCAACGGAGCTAACCGGGAGGGTGAGCTTTCGATACGGCAAGAGGAAATTTATGAATAACTCGAAGTGGGAACAGTGTTAATGAGAGTCTTAGGGGAATCCCCCAAGGTGGTGCAGATTTCTATTGAGGGAGTAATTACTCACTGGCATCCACCCAAGCGCAGCCACTTGGCTACAAAGGAAAGCTATACAGCTTTCTCTGAAGGTTCGCAGTTAAAGCAAAATTTGTCGTTCTCCAGGGCTTGAACACGGGACCACCACTTCGTTGAAGCAGTCGCTCTACCATCTGAGCTAACCGGGAGGGTAAGCTTACGATAGGGCAAGAGGAAATTTATCAATAACTGGAAGTGGGAACAGTGTTAATAAGATGCTTAGGAGAATCCCCCATCATGGAGCATATTTATATTGAGGGAGTAATTACTCACTAATATCCGCCCAAGTGCAGCCGCTTGGCTGCAAAGGGAAGCTATACAGGTTTCTCTGAAAATTCGCAGTTAAAGCAAATTTTGTCCTTCTCAAGGGTTCGAACACGGGACACACACTTTGTTGGAGCAGTCGCTCTACGAACTGAGCGAACCGGTAGGGTGAGCTTTCGATACGGCAAGAGGAAATTTATCAATAACAGGAAGAGCGAACATTGTTAACCAGATGCTTTGGGGAATCCCCCAAAGTGGAGAAGATTTCTATTGAGGAAATAATTACTCACTGACATCCACCCAAGCGTAGCCACAAGGCAACAAAGGAAAGTCATACAGCTTTCTCTGAAACTTCGCAGTGAAAGCAAGATTTATCCTTCTGCAGGGTTCGGACACGTGACAAACACTTCGTTGGAGCAGTCCCTCTACCAACTGAGCAAACCGGGAGGGTAAGCGTACGATAGGGCAAGAGGAAATTTATCAATAACTGAAAGAGCGAACAGTCTTAATCAGATGCTTTGAGGAATCCTCCAACGCGGAGAAGATTTCTTTTGAGGGAATAATTACTCACTGACATCCACCCAAGTATAGCCACAAGGCTTCAAAGGAAAGCTATACTGCTTTCTATGGAACTTCGCAGTTAAAGCAAAATTTGTCTTTCTCCAGGGTTCAAACACGGCACCGCCACTTGGTTGGAGCAGTCGCTCTACCAACTGAGCTAACCGGGAGGGTGAGCTTACGATAGGGCAAGAGGAAATATATCGATAACTGGAATTGGGAACAGTGTTAATAGGAGGCATTGGAAAATCCCTAAACGTGGAGCAGATTTCTTTTGAGGGAATAATTACTCACTGACATCCACCCAAGCGTAGCCACATGGATGCAAAGGAAAGCTATACAGCTTTGTCTGGGACTTTGCAGTGAAAGCAAGATTTGTCGTTCTCCAGGGTTCGAACACGGGACCAACACTTCGTTGGAGCAGTCGCTCTACCAACTGAGCTAAACGGGAGGGTAAGGTTACAATAGGGCAAGAGGAAATTTATCAATAACTTGAAGTGGGAACAGTGTTAATCAGATGCTTTTAGGAATCCCCCAACGGGAAGCAGATTTGTATTGAGGGAATTATTACTCACTGACATCCACCCAAGCATAGCCACATTTCTATAAAGGAAAGGCTATACAACTTTCTATGAAACTTCGCAGTTAAATCAAAATTTGTCCTTCTTTAGGGTTCAAACACAGCATCGCCACTTCGTTGGAGCAGTCGCTCCAGCAACTGAGCTAACCGGGACGGTTAGCTTACGATAAGGCAAGAGGAAATTTATCAATAACTAGAAGTGGGAACAGTGTTAATCAGATGCTTTCGGGAATTCTCCAACGTGGAGCAGATTTCTATCGAGGGAATAATTACTCACTGACATCCCCCCAATCGTAGCCACAAGGCAACAAAGGAAAGGTATACAGCTTTCTCTGAAACTTCGCAGTTGAAGGAAAATTTGTCCTTTTCCAGGGTTCGAACAGGGGACCAACACTTCGTTGCAGCAGTCACTGTACCAACCGAGCTAACCGGGAGGGTAAGCTTACGTTAGTGCAAAGCAAATTTATCAATAACTTGAAGTGGGAACAGTGTTAATGAGATACTTAAGGGAATCCCCCAAGGTGGTGCAGATTTCTATTGAGGGAGTAATTACTCACTGGCATCCACCCAGGCGCAGCCACTTGGCTGCAAAGGAAAGCTATACAGCTTTCTCTGAAACTTTGCAGTTTAAGCAAAATTTGTCCTTTCCCAGGGTTCGAACACCGGACTACAACTTCGTTGGAGCAGGCGCTCTACCAACTGAGTTAACCGGGGGGTAAGCTTACGATAGGGCAAGAGGAAATTTATCAATAACTCGAAGTGGGGACAGTGTTAATTAGATGCTTTGGGGAATCCCCCAACGTGGAGCAGATTTCTATTGAGGGAATAATTACTCACTGACATCCACCAAACCATAGCGACATGGCTACAAAGAAAAGCTATACAGCTTTCTCTGAAACTTTGCAGTTAAAGCAAAATTTGTCCTTTCCCAGGGTTCGAACACCGGACTACAACTTCGTTGGAGCAGGCGCTCTACCAACTGAGTTAACCGGGGGGTAAGCTTACGATAGGGCAAGAGGAAATTTATCAATAACTCGAAGTGGGAACAGTGTTAATCAGATGCTTTGGGGAATCCACCAACGTGTATCAGATTTCTATTGAGGAAATAATTACTCACTGACATCCACCCAATCGTAGCCACATGGCTACAAAGGAAAGCTATAAGACTTTCTCTGAAACTTCGCAGTTAAAGAAAAATTTGTCCTTCTCCAGGGTTTGAACACGGGACCACCACTTCGTTGGAGCAGTCGCTCTACCAACTGAGCTAAGCGGTGGGAAAGCTTACGATAGGGCAAGAGGAAATTGATCAATAACCCGAAGTGGGAACAGTGTTAATCAGGAGCTTTCGAGAATCCTCCAATGTGGAGCAGATTTCTATTCAGGGAACAATTACTCACAGACATCCGCCCAAGTGTAGCCACTTGGCTGCAAGGGAAAGCTATACAGGTTTCTCTGAATCCTCGCAGTGAAAGCAAAATTTGTCCTTCTCACTGGTTCGAACACGTGCCCACCACTTCGTTGGAGCAGTCGCTTTACCAACGGAGCTAACCGGGAGGGTAAGCTTACGATAGGGCAAAAGGAAATTTGTCAATAACTCGAAGTGGGAACAGTGGTATTGAGATGGTTTGGGGAATCCCCCAACTTGGAGCAGATTACTATTGAGGGAATAATTACTCACTGTCATCCACTCAATCGTAGTCACATGGCTACAAAGGAAAGGTATACAGCTTTCTCTGAAACTTCGCAGATGAAGCAAAATTTGTCCTTATCCAGGGTTCCAACACGGGACTAACACTTCATTGCAGCAGTCGCTGTACCAACCGAGCTAACGGGGAGGGTAAGCTTACGATAGTGCAAAGCAAATTTATCAATAACTTGAAGTGGGAACAGTGTTAATGAGATTCTTAGGGGAATCCCCCAAGGTGGTTCAGATTTCTATTGAGAGAGTAATTACTCACTGGCATCCACCCAAGCGCCGCCACTTGGCTACAAAGGAAAGCTATACAGCTTTCTCTGAACCTTTGCAGTTAAAGCAAAATTTTTCCTTTCCCAGGGTTCGAACACCGCACCACCACTTCGTTGGAGCAGGCGCTCTGCCAACTGAGCTAACCGGGGGGTAAGCTTACCATAATGCAAGAGGAAATTTATCAATAACTGGAAGTACGAACAGTGTTATTGAAATGCTTTGGGGAATCCCTTAACGTGGAGCAGATTTCTATTGAGGGAATAATTACTCACTGACATCTACCCAGGCGTAGCCACATTTCTACAAAGGAAAGGCTATACAGCTTTCTATGAAACTTCGCAGTTAAATCAAAATTTGTCCTTCTTTAGCGTTCAAACACGGCACCGCAACTTCGTTGGAGCAGTCGCTCTACCAACTGAGCAAACCGGGAGGGTTAGCTTACGATAGGGCAAGAGGAAATTTATAAATAACTAGAAGTGGGAACGGTGTTAATCAGATGCTTTGGGGAATCCCCCAACGTGAACCAGATTTCTATTGAGGGAATAATTGCACACTGACATCCACCGAATCGTAGCCACAAGGCTACAAAGGAAAGGTATAAAGCTTTCTCTGAAACCTCGCAGTTGAAGCAAATTTTGTCCTTATCCAGGGTTCGAACACGAGACCAACACTTCGTTGCAGCAGTCGCTGTACCAAGCGAGCTAACCGGGAGGGTAAGCTTACGATAGTCCAAAGCAAATTTATCAATAACTTGAAATGGGAACAGTGTTAATGAGAGTCTTAGGGGAATCCCCCAACGTGGAGCAGATTTCTATTGAGGGAATAATTACTCTCTGATATCCACCCAAGCGTACCTACATGGCTACAAAGGAAATCTATACAGCTTTCTCTTAAAGTGCGCAGTTAAAGCAAAATTTGTCCTTCTCCAGGGTTTGAGCACGGGACCACCACTTCGTTGAAGCAGTCGCTCTACCATTTCAGCTAACCGGGATGTAAGCTTACGATAGGGCAAGAGGAAATTTATCGATAACTGGAAATGGGAACAGTGTTAATCAGAGGCATTGGGGAATCCCTATACGTGGAGGAGATTTCTATTGAGGGAATAATTACTCACTGACATCCACCCAAGCGTAGCCACAATTCTACAAAGGAAAGGCTATACAGCTTTCTATGAAACTTCGCAGTTAAATCAACATTTGTCCTTCTTTAGGGTTCAAACACGGCACCGCCACTTGGTTGGAGCAGTCGCTCTACCAACTGAGCTAACCGGGAGGGTAAGCTTACGATAGGGCAAGAGGAAATATATCGATAACTGGATTTGGGTACAGTGTTAATCTGAGGCATTGGGGAATCCCTAAACGTGGAGCAGATTTCTATTGAGGGAATAATTGCTCACTGACATCTACCCAAGCGTAGCCACATTTCTACAAAAGAAAGGCTATACAACTTTCTCTAAATCTTCGCAGTTAAAGCAACATTTGTCCTTCTCCAGGGTTCGGACACGGGACCAACACTTCGTTGGAGCAGTCGCTCTACAAGCTGAGCTAACCGGGAGGGTAAGCGTACGATACGGCAAGAGGAAATTTATCATTAACTTTAAGAGCGAACAGTCTTAATCAGATGCTTTGAGGAATCCCCCAACGTGGAGCAGATTTCTTTTGAGGGAATAATTACTCACTGACATCTGGCCAAGTATAGCTACATGGCTACAAAGGAAAGCTGTACAGCTTTCTCTGAAACTTCGCAGTTAAATCAAAATTTGTCCTTCTTTAGGGTTCAAACACGGCACCGCCACTTCGTTGGAGCAGTCGCTCTACCAACTGAGCTAACCGGGAGGGTTAGCTTACGATAGGGCAAGAGGAAATTTATAAATAACTAGAAGTGGGAACAGTGTTAATGAGAGCCTTAGGAGAATCCCCCAAGGTGGTGCAGATTTCTATTGAGGTAGTAAATACTCACTGGCATCCTACCAAGCGCAGCCACTTGGCTACAAAGGAAAGCGATACAGCTTTCTCTTAAAGTGCGGAGTTAAAGCAAAATTTGTCCTTCTCCAGTGTTTGAGCACGGGACCACCACTTCATTGAAGCAGTCGCTCTACCATCTCAGCTAACCGGGATGTAAGCTTACGATAGGGCAAGAGGAAATTTATCAATAACTGGAAGTGGGAACAGTGTTAATGAGATGCTTAGGGGAATCCCCCAACATGGAGCCGATTTCTATTAAGGGAGTAATTACTCACTGACATCCGCGCAAGTGCAGCCACTTGGCTACAAAGAAAAGCTATACAGCTTTCTCTGAAACTTCGCAGTGAAAGCAAAATTTGTCCTCCCGGGTTAGAACAAGTGGCAACCACTTCGTTGGAGCAGTCGCTTTACCATAGGAGCTTACTGGGAGGGTAAGCTTACGATACGGCAAGAGGAAATTTATCAATAACTCGAAGTGGGAACAGTGGTAATCAGATGCTTTGGGGAATCCCCAACGTGGAGCAGAGTTCTATTGTGAAAAACATTACTCACTGACATCCACCCAGGCGTAGCCACCTGGCTATAAAGAAAAGCTATACCGCTTTCTCTGAAACTGCGCAGTTAAAGCGAAATTTGGCCTTCTCCAGGTTTGAACACGGGACCCACACTTCGGTGGAGCAGTCGCTCTACCAACTGAGCTAACCGGGGGCGGGATAAGCTTACGATATGGCAAGAGGAAATTTATGAATAACTCGAAGTGGGAACAATGTTAATTACAGTCTTAGGGGAATCCCCCAAGGTGGTGCAGATTTCCATTGAGGGAGTAATTACTGACTGGCATCCACCCAAGCGCAGCCACTTGGCTACAAAGGAAAGCTATACCTCTTGCTCTGAAACTTCGCAGTTAAAGCAAAATTTGCCCTTCTCCAGGTTTGAACACGGGACCACCACTTCGTTGAAGCAGTCGCTCTACCATCTGAGCTAACCGGGAGGGTAAGCTTACGATATGGCAAGAGGAAATTTATGAATAACTCGAAGTGGGAACAATGTTAATGAGTGTCTTAGGGGAATCCCTCAAGGTGGTGCAGATTTCTATTCAGGGAATAATTACTCACTGATATCCGCCCAAGTGCAGCCACTTGGCTGCAAAGGAAAGCTATACCGCTTTCTCTGAAACTTCGCAGTTAAAGCACATTTTGTCCTTCTCAAGGGTTCGAACACGGGACACACACTTTGTTGGAGCAGTCGCTCTACCAACTGAGCTAACCGGGAGGGTGAGCTTTCGATACGGCAAGAGGAAATTTATGAATAACTCGAAGTGGGAACAGTGTTAATGAGAGTCTTAGGGGAATCCCCCAAGGTGGTGCAGATTTCTATTGAGGGAGTAATTACTCACTGGCATCCACCCAAGCGCAGCCACTTGGCTACAAAGGAAAGCTATACAGCTTTCTCTGAAGGTTCGCAGTTAAAGCAAAATTTGTCGTTCTCCAGGGCTTGAACACGGGACCACCACTTCGTTGAAGCAGTCGCTCTACCATCTGAGCTAACCGGGAGGGTAAGCTTACGATAGGGCAAGAGGAAATTTATCAATAACTGGAAGTGGGAACAGTGTTAATAAGATGCTTAGGAGAATCCCCCATCATGGAGCATATTTATATTGAGGGAGTAATTACTCACTAATATCCGCCCAAGTGCAGCCGCTTGGCTGCAAAGGGAAGCTATACAGGTTTCTCTGAAAATTCGCAGTTAAAGCAAATTTTGTCCTTCTCAAGGGTTCGAACACGGGACACACACTTTGTTGGAGCAGTCGCTCTACGAACTGAGCGAACCGGTAGGGTGAGCTTTCGATACGGCAAGAGGAAATTTATCAATAACAGGAAGAGCGAACATTGTTAACCAGATGCTTTGGGGAATCCCCCAAAGTGGAGAAGATTTCTATTGAGGAAATAATTACTCACTGACATCCACCCAAGCGTAGCCACAAGGCAACAAAGGAAAGTCATACAGCTTTCTCTGAAACTTCGCAGTGAAAGCAAGATTTATCCTTCTGCAGGGTTCGGACACGGGACAAACACTTCGTTGGAGCAGTCCCTCTACCAACTGAGCAAACCGGGAGGGTAAGCGTACGATAGGGCAAGAGGAAATTTATCAATAACTGAAAGAGCGAACAGTCTTAATCAGATGCTTTGAGGAATCCTCCAACGCGGAGAAGATTTCTTTTGAGGGAATAATTACTCACTGACATCCACCCAAGTATAGCCACAAGGCTTCAAAGGAAAGCTATACTGCTTTCTATGGAACTTCGCAGTTAAAGCAAAATTTGTCTTTCTCCAGGGTTCAAACACGGCACCGCCACTTGGTTGGAGCAGTCGCTCTACCAACTGAGCTAACCGGGAGGGTGAGCTTACGATAGGGCAAGAGGAAATATATCGATAACTGGAATTGGGAACAGTGTTAATAGGAGGCATTGGAAAATCCCTAAACGTGGAGCAGATTTCTTTTGAGGGAATAATTACTCACTGACATCCACCCAAGCGTAGCCACATGGATGCAAAGGAAAGCTATACAGCTTTGTCTGGGACTTTGCAGTGAAAGCAAGATTTGTCGTTCTCCAGGGTTCGAACACGGGACCAACACTTCGTTGGAGCAGTCGCTCTACCAACTGAGCTAAACGGGAGGGTAAGGTTACAATAGGGCAAGAGGAAATTTATCAATAACTTGAAGTGGGAACAGTGTTAATCAGATGCTTTTAGGAATCCCCCAACGGGAAGCAGATTTGTATTGAGGGAATTATTACTCACTGACATCCACCCAAGCATAGCCACATTTCTATAAAGGAAAGGCTATACAACTTTCTATGAAACTTCGCAGTTAAATCAAAATTTGTCCTTCTTTAGGGTTCAAACACAGCATCGCCACTTCGTTGGAGCAGTCGCTCCAGCAACTGAGCTAACCGGGACGGTTAGCTTACGATAAGGCAAGAGGAAATTTATCAATAACTAGAAGTGGGAACAGTGTTAATCAGATGCTTTCGGGAATTCTCCAACGTGGAGCAGATTTCTATTGAGGGAATAATTACTCACTGACATCCCCCCAATCGTAGCCACAAGGCAACAAAGGAAAGGTATACAGCTTTCTCTGAAACTTCGCAGTTGAAGGAAAATTTGTCCTTTTCCAGGGTTCGAACAGGGGACCAACACTTCGTTGCAGCAGTCACTGTACCAACCGAGCTAACCGGGAGGGTAAGCTTACGTTAGTGCAAAGCAAATTTATCAATAACTTGAAGTGGGAACAGTGTTAATGAGATACTTAAGGGAATCCCCCAAGGTGGTGCAGATTTCTATTGAGGGAGTAATTACTCACTGGCATCCACCCAGGCGCAGCCACTTGGCTGCAAAGGAAAGCTATACAGCTTTCTCTGAAACTTTGCAGTTAAAGCAAAATTTGTCCTTTCCCAGGGTTCGAACACCGGACTACAACTTCGTTGGAGCAGGCGCTCTACCAACTGAGTTAACCGGGGGGTAAGCTTACGATAGGGCAAGAGGAAATTTATCAATAACTCGAAGTGGGGACAGTGTTAATTAGATGCTTTGGGGAATCCCCCAACGTGGAGCAGATTTCTATTGAGGGAATAATTACTCACTGACATCCACCAAACCATAGCGACATGGCTACAAAGAAAAGCTATACAGCTTTCTCTGAAACTTCGCAGTGAAAGCAAAATTTGTCCTTCTCCAGGGTTCGAACACGTGCCAACCACTTCGTTGACGAAGTCGCTTTACCATCGGAGCTTACTGGGAGGGTAAGCTTACGATACGGCAAGAGGAAATTTATCAATAACTCGAAGTGGGAACAGTGTTAATCAGATGCTTTGGGGAATCCACCAACGTGTATCAGATTTCTATTGAGGAAATAATTACTCACTGACATCCACCCAATCGTAGCCACATGGCTACAAAGGAAAGCTATAAGACTTTCTCTGAAACTTCGCAGTTAAAGCAAAATTTGTCCTTCTCCAGGGTTTGAACACGGGACCACCACTTCGTTGGAGCAGTCGCTCTACCAACTGAGCTAACCGGTGGGAAAGCTTACGATAGGGCAAGAGGAAATTGATCAATAACCCGAAGTGGGAACAGTGTTAATCAGGAGCTTTCGAGAATCCTCCAATGTGGAGCAGATTTCTATTCAGGGAACAATTACTCACAGACATCCGCCCAAGTGTAGCCACTTGGCTGCAAGGGAAAGCTATACAGGTTTCTCTGAATCCTCGCAGTGAAAGCAAAATTTGTCCTTCTCACTGGTTCGAACACGTGCCCACCACTTCGTTGGAGCAGTCGCTTTACCAACGGAGCTAACCGGGAGGGTAAGCTTACGATAGGGCAAAAGGAAATTTGTCAATAACTCGAAGTGGGAACAGTGGTATTGAGATGGTTTGGGGAATCCCCCAACTTGGAGCAGATTACTATTGAGGGAATAATTACTCACTGCCATCCACCCAAGCGTATCTACTTGGCTACAAAGAAAAGCTATACCGCTTTCTCTGAAACATCGCAGTGAAAGCAAAATTTGTCCTTCTCCCGGGTTCGAACAAGTGCCAACCACTTCGTTTGAGCAGTCGCTTTACCATCGGAGCTTACTGGGAGGGTAAGCTTACGATACGGCAAGAGGAAATTTATCAATAACTCGAAGTGGGAACAGTGGTAATCAGATGCTTTGGGGAATCCCCAACGTGGAGCAGATTTCCATTGAGGGAATAATTACTCACTGACATCCACCCAAGCGTAGCCACTTGGCTACAAAAAAAAGCTATACCGCTTTCTCTGAAACTTCGCAGTTAAAGCAAAATTTGCCCTTCTCCAGGTTTGAACACGGGACCAACACTTCGTCGGAGCAGTCGCTCTGCCAACTGAGCTAACCGGGGGGGGGGGGGGATAAGCTTACGATAGGGCAAGAGGAAATTTATGAATAACTCGAAGTGGGAACAGTGTTAATGAGAGTCTTAGGGGAATCCCCCAAGGTGGTGCAGATTTCTATTGAGGGAGTAATTACTCACTGACATCCACCCAAGTATAGCCACATGGCTACAAAGGAAAGCTATACAGCTTTCTATGAAACTTCGCAGTTAAAGCAAAATATGTCCTTCTCCAGGGTTTGAACACGGGACCACACCTTCGTTGAAGCAGTCGCTCTACCATCTGAGCTAACCGGGAGGGTAACCTTAAGATAGGGCAAGAGGAAATTTATCAATAACTTGAAATGGGAACAGTGTTAATGAGAGTCTTAGGGGAATCCCCCAACGTGGAGCAGATTTCTATTGAGGGAATAATTACTCACTGATATCCACCCAAGCGTAGCCTACATGGCTACAAAGGAAATCTATACAGCTTTCTCTTAAACTGCGCAGTTAAAGCAAAATTTATCCTTCTCCAGGGTTCGGACACGGGACAAACACTTCGTTGGAGCAGTCGCTCTACCAACTGATCTAACCGGGAGGGTAAGGTTACAATAGGGCAAGAGGAAATTTATCAATAACTTGAAGTGGGAACAGTGTTAATCAGATGCTTTGGGGAATCCTATACCGTGGAGCAGATTTCTATTGAGGGAATAATTACTCACTGACAACCACCCAATCGTAGCCACAAGGCTACAGAGGAAAGGTATACAGCTTTCTCTGAAACTTCGCAGTTGAAGAAAAATTTGTCCTTTTCAAGGGTTCGAACACGGGACCAACACTTCGTTGCAGCAGTCGCTGTAACAACCGAGCTAACCGGGAGGGTAAGCTTACGATAGTGCAAAGCAAATTTATCAATAACTTGAAGTGGGAACAGTGTTAATGAGATACTTAAAGAAATCCCCCAAGGTGGTGCAGATTTCTATTGAGGGAGTAATTACTCACTGGCATCCACCCAGGCGCAGCCACTTGGCTGCAAAGTAAAGCTATACAGCTTTCTCTGAAACTTTTCAGTTAAAGCAAAATTTGTCCTTTCCCAGGGTTCGAACACCGGACCACAACTCCGTTGGAGCAGGCGCTCTACCAACTGAGCTAACCGGGGGGTAAGCTTACGATAGGGCAAGAAGAAATTTATCAATAACTCGAAGTGGGAACAGTGTTAATTAGATGCTTTGGGGAATCCCCCAACGTGGACCAGATTTCTAATGAGGGAATAATTACTCACTGACATCCACCAAACAATAGCGACATGGCTACAAAGGAAATCTATACAGCTTTCTCTGAAAATTCACAGTTAAATCAAAATTTGTCCTTCTCCAGGGTTCGAACACGGGACCACCACTTCGTTGAAGCAGTCGCTCTACCAACTGAACTAACCGGGGAGTAAGCTTACGATAGGGCAAGAGGAAATTTATCGATAACTGGAATGGGAACAGTGTTAATCAGATGCATTGGGGAATCAACCAACGTGGAGAAGATTTCTATTGAGCGAATAATTACTGATTGACATCCACCCAAGCATAGCCACATTTCTACAAAGGAAAGGCTACACAGCTTTCTCTGAAACTTCGCAGTTAAAGCAACATTTGTCCTTCTCCAGGGTTCAAACACGGCACCGCCACTTCGTTGGAGCAGTCGTTCTACCAACTGAGCTAACCGGGAGGGTAAGCTTACGATAGGGCAAGAGGAAATTTATCAAAAACTCGAAGTGGGAACAGTGTAATCAGATGCTTTGAGGAATCCCCCAACGTGGAGCAGATTTGTATTGATGGAATAATTTCTCACTGACATATACCCAAGCGTAGCCACATGGATACAAAGGAAAGCTATACAGCTTTGTCTGGGACTTCGCAGTGAAAGCAAGATTTGTCCTTCTCCAGGGTTCGAACACGGGACCAACACTTCGTTAGAGCAGTCGCTCTACCAAGTGAGCTAAACGGGAGGGTAAGGTTACTATAGGGCAAGAGGAAATTTATCAATAACTTGAAGTGGGAACAGTGTTAATCAGATGCTTTTAGGAATCCCCCAATGGGGAGCAGATTTCTATTGAGGAAATAATTATTCACTGATATCCACCTAATCGTAGCCACATGGCTACAAAGGAAAGCTATACAGTTTCTCTGAAACTTCGCAGTTAAAGAAATTTGTCCTTCTCCAGGGTTCGAACACCGGACCACCACTTCGTTGGAGCAGGCGCTCTACCAACTTAGATAACCGGGGGGTAAGCTTACGATTGGGCAAGAGGAAATTTATCAGTAACTCGAAGTGGGAACAGTGTTAATCAGATGCG